>JAMQGT020006620.1:0-43233 GCA_024447675.2 Pterophyllum scalare
GATGGTGGATGAGAGAGGCTGCAGGGCCACTGAAGAGGACACAGGTTTGGATGAGATGTTCTTTATTTTCATGTAACTGTTACCACACATCCAAAATATTTTTTTTAACTTTTACAATTCTACTATAATTTTGTTTTTATATGTATTTGTTAACGTGATGATTGTTGTGCCATTCGTTTATTAGTACATTTTATAATATTCTATAATATATCTTACATTTACAATCTGTAATGGAATAATCTAAATCATTTTTGAAACTAAATAAAGCCCCTAAAAATATAAGCATAAAATTCTGATTTTGTCCAATCTTGTTAATTTTGCATCTAGATTAGAAAAATTTGATGAAAAATAAGAACTGAACTTCTTCAAGAAATGACTTCTTTGCCATTGCTGCAAATCTCCCCAGTGGTTCCAGGGGGTTAGAGTTAAACGGGAATGTTAAAAGAAAAAAGAAAAAAGAAATTCAAGCCCAGTCCAGCTGTTATAACGGAGTAAACTAGCTATAAACATAAAAATAAATTATTTGTACCAGGCTGTAAATAAGTTTATTTCTGCTGTAACGATGGGCATTTAAACATGCAAGTTTATGAGGACTGACTTGCTAAAGGAAGCAGCCTCAAGTGGCCCTTTGAGAAACTGCAGTTTTTGGCATTTGGTTATTTTTCAGAGTGCTGCTGTACTTAATGTTGTTTGAATAGCCTCCATATGTGAAAAGCAAACAAACAAAAAACAAGCAAACTAACTAAAAAAAAAAACAGAGAGAGAGAAAAGAATGTGCTTTTTATTTTATAAAAACACTTTCATCTTCAAACAAACCCTTTTAAACACTGGTTCCTAAAGCAGTCTTCCCTCGTGGAGAATGACTGGAAGAAAGAATTCTGTCTTTCAAACAAACACTCTTCCACAAAGAGGTGCAGAGTAAAGAAAGGGTCACTGGTTGTGACACACATAGGTGATTGCCATTTCTCTGACCCAATGAGTGCCACTCGTAACTGGCCACATAAATGTCAACATGCAAGAGAGCGAGAGACCATCAAACTGTCACAGTAATCCACAGCGTCTATACATCTCCGTATGGATAGGGGTTGTTATGTGTATCATAAATCAATAAAATCCTCTGAACTAACAGCATTTGCTCGCAGTTTTTTTTTTTAATTGCAATTTGGTATTTATATTCAACCTGAATTGTTTAGTGAGTATTGATTTTGCAGAATGATGATGCTGTCTGATGAAAACAGAGGTCTAATTGAATGTTCATACACTTGAGATTCAGTTAGGCAGCCTGCATAAATTCCTAATAGATGAAGAAATAATGGCTATAAATAAAACTCGAGTCAGGATCAGTTCTTCTGTTAATTGCGCAATTGTGTGTCAGAATGGAACTGACACTGCTTTGGTGAACGTACATTTCCATACCTTGCCTAAAAATGGCAAAAATACTTTTGTATGTAGTTTTTGTCCTTTCTTCTGAGGTGATAATTGTAAAATAACATACAGCTGCTATGATGCCATGTCAAAAATATATATGAAGAGATACCAACCGAATTTTAAATTAATTTGAGTGTACTTATGTTTGTGACACCAGGTGGCATAGCAAGAGACAGAATTATGCTGAACTAGCATTGTTTCGTCTTGACTGATTGGATCAAAGCTGTTAATGTTACCGTTTGTCATGCAGAAATAGCTTATAAAAGGAGTTAAGTGCCATCACTTACAGTGTAGGGTTTCCATCCGGAAAGCTGGTAAGCCCTGTGGCTGCTGCAGGAAGGGTGGAGGTTGCGATGCTACACTTGATTAATGCATCTATTCACTATGACACTGATTGTGTGGCACAAAAAGAGCAGGCTTGACCCAGTCCTAGCTGTTACAGGGCTAACGCAGAGACACAGACAACGATTCACAGTCACAGCTGATTTAAAATAACCAATGAACCAAACATGCAAACTCTACAGAGAAAGGTCCTGGCCAACCAGGGGGTTCGAACCTAGTACCTTTGTGGCATGAGGGGACAGTGCAAACCACTCCACCATTCCAATTTCAGACTGTGCTTGCACTTCATTATGTTTGTAAGATGTTCTTTTAAGGTCAAAAACAGCAAACAAATCCCACAAGGACACTTATGGGAAGTTTTTAGCCAATGCAGCTTTAAAATTGATCTCACCCTAGGCTGAACCCTGACATTACCTCAGACATGCATATCAAATTTCAAAGACTATCTTTCCTTTCAGGTGTGGCCAGAAAAAATAAAAGTTCCTGCCACTTACTGTCAGTGAAAAACAGTAGGAGGGCTTACAGTACATCGCTGCCACCGGAAAAAGGGCATAACAAAGTAAATTTAAAACTCCAAAGTGTGACTGAAGAGCTCTGATCACTAACTTGGGGCCCAGATCTGTCAAGCCAATCAAAATGAGGGCTCTGATCATGGAGGGAAGAAGGAGGATGGGTGGACAGAGTTGTCATGAAATGACACAGCACCCCCAAAACAGGAAGTATGACACGTACGTGGCACTGCATCTAAAGTATTTCATTCACCCAGTGTCTTTTTTCTTTGACTCTACAATCACATGAGCAAGCTTGAAGTACATGCAAGGCTGTAGTCAAAGCAACATGTTGAGTCTAAGGAAAAAAAATCCAAGACATTCAACTCATAAAAATGTATAGATTCGACAAGTCCCATTTTTAGTAGAGACCTCATGTTTAAGGAAAATTTGAGTCAAAAAGCGACACTCCATTTTTTCTTTGCATTTTTTTTTCAGAATTACTACCTTATGATAAAATTACCCAGATGTAATTAAAAGTAAAATTTCCTCGAAGAGGACACATTAAGCTCATTTATAGCTCCATATCTTTATTGTTGGTACTGTAGCAATGTGTAATTCGTAATCTAAAATAGTGTAATTTAAAATAGTGTTTAAAATAGTGTCATAATTCAGATATCAATAAATATGTGAAAATGAGTGTTTACAGGAATAATAGATAACTGGGAAACTCTCTGGGGAACCTGGTCTTGTTAGAAGAGATGGCATTCATTCCACTTGGATGGAGTAGTTCTCATTTCTACAAATCTGGCTGGATTTAATAAACAACCCAAAACATAACTAACCAGAATTGGAACCAGGAAGCAGAGTTGCAGTCTTCACCCCTCTGTGCAGCTTCTCTTCACCTGCCTTCTTCTTTCTGAAAGTGCTATAACTAAGTTTAATGATACAATTCCTCCATTATTATCCTCTTAATGCCATGTGGCAACACAGTACAGAGCAGCTACTGTACCTAAACTCTTCTCCCACAGAGGTTGATTATCTCATTAATAGTGTTACATCCTCACTGCATACGACCCTGGATAATGTGTCTCCTCTGTAGAGGAGCCAACAAATGCTTTACTCCATGGTATAACTCTCAAATGTGCACCTTAAAGAAGATCACTCAAAGGCTGGAGAAGAAATGGCATTGCACTCATTTAGAATATATTCATTTATTCTGGAAAACGGTTTGTTATACTACAGAAAAAAAGTCCTCCGTAAAGCTAGGGCATCTTACTATTCATCCCTGTTTAGGGAAAACAAGAAAAAACTCAGGTTTCTTTTCAGCACTCTAGGCAGGCTGTCAAAGAGTATTTCTTTAAACTTAACTAGTAATGACTTCATGAATTTCTGCAAAAATAAAATTTTAACCATTAGACTAAAAAACCATCATACAAATGTGTCATTAACAAAAACTTTAACCGCTGATATTTTCTCAGACTCTTTCTCTCCTATCAATATTTCAGAGTTAATTTTAACAATTTGTCTATTAGAACCTATTCCTGCAAGACTGATCAAATAAGTCTTACCATTAATTAATGCTTCAATTAAATATTATCAGTCTATCTCTATTAATGGGCGACATACCACAGGCGGCAGTAAATAAACCGTTACTTAAAAAGCCATAATTTGATCTAGCTTTCTCAGCTATTTCCAGACTGATTTCTAATCTTCCTTTTATTTCAGAAATTCTTGAAAGAGTAGTTGTAAAATAGCTAACTGATCATCTGCAGAGGAACGGTTTATTTGAAGAGTTTCAGTCAGGTTTCAGAATTCATCACAGTACAGAAACAGCATTAGTGAAGGTTACAAATGATCTTCTCATGGCCTCTGACAGTGGACTCATCTCTGTGATTGTCCTGCTAGACCTCAGTGCAGCGTTTGTTACTGCTGACCATAATATTTTATTACAGAGATTAGAGCATGCCATAGGTATTAAAGGTACTATTCTGCAGTGGTTTGAATCATATCTATCTAAAAGGCTCCAATTTGTTCATGTAAATGGGGAGTCTTCTTCACACACTAAGGTTAATTATGGAGTTCCACAGGGTTCAGGCAAGCAATTGGTGACAGTGGGAAGGACAAACCTCCAGCAGAACCACACTCAGGGAGGGGCAGTCATCTGTTGTGACCATAAATGCCTGGATGACCTCTAATTTCCTGCTTCAAAATTCAGATAAAACTTAAGTTATTATATTAAAAATCTGGTGTCCAACCAGATACTTACATTTGTGCAATACCTTTAGAATTAGAAACATCCTGTCTCAAAGTGATTCTGAGCTAATATATATATATATATATATATATATATATAAAAGAGAGAGAGAGAGAGAGAGAGAATGACAGAGAGAGAAGCAGGACAGCAGAAATACATACACTGGCCTGCCTTCAATTCCATTGCATTTAAAAGGCCACAGAAGTGCATCAATAGCTGAATAACAGAAAGCAACAACCATCAAACAAGATTCAGGCCTATGTTTTAAATGTAATTGTACATGTTGGCGTATGGTGGTTAGCACTGCTGCCTAGAATGATATCTAGATGGTCAGCTTTCACCTTGGCCCGGACCGCTCGGTGTGTGGAGTTTGCATGTTCTCCCCATGTCTGCGTGGTTTCCTCCCACAGTACAAATGTTGTTAAACAGCACCATGCACAGCACAACATGTTTCCAAATATATAAACATATATACAAATATATAAACACATATACATATACATATATATACACAAACACACACACACACACACACACACACACACACATATATATATATATATATATATATATATATATATATAAATCTTTGCTACATCTGCCATTTTTGTGGGATTTATTGCTTAAGACTGTATTTTTAAAATTTAATATATAGGTTTATAGATTGGAAAAAAATCACACTGACGATGTAGAGGTCTCATGTATGGACTATGATGCACATGGCATTACAGGGTTGAAGGCCTTATAAAAAGAACCATATTATTTATATAGCACTTTGCTCTCAGACTGCTGGCTTACTTGTGGTTCCTAGGATACTGAAAAGTAGAATGGGAGGCGGAGCCTTCAGCTTTCAGGCCCCTCTTTTGTGGAACCAGCTCTCAGTTTACATTCAGGAGACAGACACCCTCTCTATTTTTAAGATTAGGCTTAAAACCTTCCTTTTTGATACAGCTTACAGTTAGGGCTGGCTCAGGTGACCCTGAACCCTCCCTTATTTATGTTACAATAGGCCTAGGCTGCTGGGGGGTTCCTATGATGCACTGAGTGTTCCTTTTCATTCATGTCTTTTTACTCTGTTTATACCCCACTCTGCATTTAATCACTAGTTATTATTAATCTCTGACTCACAGGTGTCTTTTGTCCTGTCTCCCTCTCCTCACCCCCACCCATTCACAGCAGATAGCTGCCCCTTCCTGAGCCTGGTTCTGACAGAGGTTTCTTCCTGTTAAAAGTGAGTTTTTCCTTCCTACTGTTTCCAAGTGCTTGCTCATAGGGGATCATTTGATTGTTGTTTTATCTATATTATTGTGGGTGCTTACCTTACAATAAAGTGACCTGAGGTGACTGCTGTTGTGAATTGGTGCTATATAAATTGAACTGAACTGAACTGAACTGAACTGAATTGAATCTAAAGCTGGAACTTGGGGATTACTTGTACTTCTGTTAACATTTTACTATTTAAATGAAATGATTAAAGATTTCTAGCTTTTAAAACTTTTTTTTTTTTCACCTAAATTATCTATTAAATTATGGATTTTTGAAACATAACTAATGGGACAAATAAAGGACATATCATTATCCCCGATTGGCCATTCTTCCTACAATCATACATGTGATTAAATATGTACTCACTTGAGAGCTGCTTTTAAAGGTCACTCTAACAATTAGCTCCGGGAAGGAGTGAGTTGCTTGATAATGTGTCTCATCCATTCATTTTAGAACCTTTGTTTTTTTTTTACTTGTTTCTTTACTTCTATCTAAAAAAACAACTGTAAATGTAATGTAAAAATAGAAAAGTGCTACAACCCTGAGGTCAGGCATTCATAATTCATGTGTCAGTGTCTGAGATGTGATCACATTTTTTGTAATTCTTCAGCAAATGCCGACTGGGGCATTGAGGCTGTCAGGTTCATCAAAACCTCAGATTGAAAACATATATCCTGTTGAACAGGATCTTGTAGGGATCACAGATCATCTCTCTGAAGCTGCAAGCTCGGTGCTTTTTTAGATTTGACTTTTGGGTCACAGCGAATACAAGTCGGAACAGATCTGCAGTTGTGGTCAGAAGTTTACATACACTCATCGTGGGCAGGAATGTCATGGTAATTTTGGACTTTTAATGATTTCTTTGAACTGTTGTTTTTTCCAGGGTGAAATAGTTGTACAGCATACATCTTTAATGACTTCAAATACAAAAATTGGGTGTATAAGTTTTAATTTATTTAGGATTTTCTCTAATCCACAGAGGGTCAAGAGTATACATACATCGCCAGTGATATTTGGTTAAATCTCTCTTAAACCAGATGCTTTTGGTAGCCATCAACAAGTTTCTGGAATAATTCTGGCTGGATATTTGACCACTTTTCTTGGCAGAATTTGGGCATGGATCTGACTTTTAAATCCACAAATTAATAGTCCACAAATTTTCAGTAGGGTTGAGGTCGGGACTTTTGGAAGGTCATTCCAGAAGTGTAAACTTTGCCTCCTTTATCCATTCCCAAACCAGCTTGGATGTGTGTTTGGGGGTAGTTGTAACCAGTCCTCCTTCTTCATTATTCTAACCACTTTGTGTAATGTACCAATGACAGCAAAACAGTCCCAGATCATCATGCTACCACCACCATGCTTGACAGCAGGTACAGTGTTCTTAGGTTCAAAAGCCTCACCTTCCCTCCTCCAAACATACCTCTTGTCATTGTGGCCAAATAGTTCAATCTTTGTCCCATCTGAAAATCAAACTTTTCTCCTGAAGGCATTTGGCTTGCCCCTGTGCGTAGCTGCAAATTTCACTTGAACCCAACTAACTGTAAATGAACTCTACCAATTCTATCAAGGAGGGCGGTCAAATATCCAGCCAGAAAAATGCCAGAAGCTTGCTGATGTCAATCCAAATGCATCTGGTTGATGTCCATCTTGCTAAGGGACAGTTAACCAAATATTAGTAGGGGTATCTGTGTACTTTTGAATCTGTGTGGATCACAGGAAATCCAAAATACGTATGCTGTGTAATCATTCCACCCTGGAAAAAGAACAGTTCAAAGAAATCATTAAAAGCTCAAAATTACCATGATATTCCTGCCCATGATGAGTGTATACAAACTTTTGGCCACAATTGTAGATCAGTTCCAACTTGACAGAGCTTGCAGCTTATGTAATCTTTTGACCACAACTGTAATTGTGGATATGATAAACAATTTACCAAAAGCGCTAATGAAGATGTAAAGAAAACTTGAGCACTTAATTTGACCCCCGATCTCTTTACTTGGAAGTTTCATTACTTGTTAAAACAAAAATCCTTTAGGCAACAAAAAGAGAAAAATCCTCACTCACTTGATCTTTCACATTCATTTTATGTCCATGCTTAAAAATGTATACTTGTATCTCAGGCTACAAAATTATTCCTGTGATGAATCTGCTATCTTTGGTGCATTGTGGACATTTTCTGTCACCAGCCAGCTAATTCAGACAAACATCTACTAAACACTCATCCTATCCGGTTGTAACTGGCTCTTAGGCACCAATTTATCATGAATGGCTTATGGAACTAAGGAGCACTTCTTTTCATATGATTTCCTGCCAATTACCAAGAGATCAGGGATGCTCACTGACTCTTGCTGAATTTCTGTTCCAAGAGGGGGAGAGAAAAAAAAGAGACACTGATTCAGCAGAGATGAACTGGCTACCATGGTAACAAGCCACGGTGGCATTAATTGCGGCATCTTAAAACATAGGACGAAGGCTGTGTCACTTAAAAGAACTGTCATTTGTTTCACCTTGTCACCAAATGATTTAATGTTTGACAGCTTATTTTAACCTTACAGGGGAATGTGTTTGAGCTTAATTGATAATAAAAAAAAGTATTTTGAAGACAGAGAACGAGAAAGAGAATGAGTGTGAGAGAGTGCAAGACAGAGTGAGAGAGAGTTAGAGAGAGAGAGAGAGAGAGAGAAGTGTGAGAGAGTTAGAGAGAGAGAGAGCGAGAGAGAGAGAGAATGACAGAGAGAGAAGCAGGACAGCAGAAATACATACACTGGCCTGCCTTCAATGCCATTGCATTTAAAAGGCCACAGAAGTACATCAATAGTTGAATAACAGAAAGCAACAACCATCAAACAAGATTTAGGCCTGTGTTTTAAATGTAAGTGTGCATGTTGGCAGATACATAAAAGGAACAAAACAAAACTGAGAAGCAGTTATCACTTGGACTGACTCAAAAAACAACAAAAACAAACAAAAAAGAATAAAGGGTAGTAAATCATATTTTCCTGACATTATTCTCATTTTATTCTTTGTCTAAAATTTTCCACTTCCCTACAGTTTCTTGCTTGATGTGATGCATTATACAGTAATATGACTGAGATGTTGAAAAAATATCATTCCCAGAGTGACAGTGTAATTGAACACCTTTTGTTTTTTTTCCCACTTGCTTTTGGAAAACAGAACAAAAATTAACAGAAAAAAAGTAAAATGACATCATGTACTTGAAAAATAAAATTTTGATGGTAAAAAGGAGAAAGGTAGAAACCACATTTTGCATAGGGAGGAGGCCAGGATGGATGGATGGGCCATCAAAACACTGGATTTAACATTAAAGACCATTGTTTATTTACCCTTAAACAATGCATTATAAGTCATTAAGAACTATTAAGAACTCATGAGTTCTTTAATAATCTAGATGATGGGTGGATAGAAAAAAAAATAAGATCCAATTTGCCTTTTCAGGTGCACAAAGAGTGACTATGTGATTTACTGACATGCAAACTAACACACAAGTATTAGCTGTATTGGTAATGAGTCTCAACAGACAGCAGGCAATACAGCAACAACGTAGGGGTGAATAATTCAGGAACACACTTTCCTGATTTTTATGTATTTGGTATTAAAGTATTCTTTGCAGCAGATCCTGCTCACAGATATTTAATCCTCATGTCACTCATAAGCAATTGATCCTGTATGTAGGTAATCAGTTTTCTATTAAATGGTGATACACTTATGCTTATTAAGATCAATCAGCACACTGGCACTTATAATGCAGTGTTGTGTTCAATGAAAGACTTGTAGATGACAATGCAACTTTGCCTGTAATTACTGAGAAAAGTCATTGCATCACTAATTGTTGCCCTTCAGTCATTACCAATAAGAAATGCACAAGACTTTTTAGACTTCTGTATAAATATGACCATAAAACATAACATTTACATAACTTCTAAAAGTAACTGAAGGAAATTAAAGAAATTCTAAGAAAGCATTATACAAGGTCATTTATTTATCCACCTTAACAGATAATTTGATGGTGAAATTAGAACTTGGTGTTTTCAGTCACTGGGATGCCAGATATGAGGGAGAAACCCTGTTTTCATCTGAAGAACAAAAATTCATGGCAAAAATGCATTGAACTGCATATGTTTGCTTTTTTGTTTTGCACAATTTTCATTCAAATACCTTTGGATGCAACAATGGTCCAGCAATAATACGGATTCAATCTCCTCTAAATCAAGTGCCAGATTTTGTCATATTGTGAAAAATCCTCATAAAAATCACTTTTCTAAGAAGCATATGAAAAAAAGGCTTTTTCTTCTCCTGATTCACCAACATACATGTTTTACTTTCTTAGTCTTGCTTCACTAGACTCTCAGCTGACTTTCAGCAGGTCAGCTGCTACTTGTGTTGTGTTGGCGGGTGAAATTTGTGGATAGATGTGTATAGATTTCAAGTCAAACATTCTGCTGATTCCTACGTACGGCATCGCTGATCAATGCATTGGGAGAGCTGCTCCTGCTGCTGCCTCTGCCAATAGTTGTATCGACTTCCAGTCTGGACTTGACCAATCTTTTTCTGTACATGACACATCTGCAAGACCTTTGCTGCATAATTATAAAAAGAGGCGTTACAACAGAATTCAGAAGAGGTGACTGCACCTTGAGTTCTGAGGAATAGAAATACTTTCTGTCTTTGGTAACGCATAATACTACATTTCATGAAAGAACTAGTATTCTAGACATTACAATTCAATAATATCATACCTCTATTTCTTATGCCTTAACTTAGTCCTTGCTTGCCTTTTGTAACAATTTGGCCTCCATCTATGAGTTTTATTAAAATCTTACTTCAGAAAGAACTCTGTATGTCCATCTGTTCTAAATCTATCTCGATAACTATTTAGTTGAACCACTTCAAACTTGGGAAGTGTATTGCTGGGGACTTGAGTAAGTACAGTGCCAACTTATTTTGGCAAAAGGATTTGACTGCTGGCTGCTCCACTCTGTGTGTAGGGGGAGGTGCACAAATATGCAAACATGCATGTTTGTTTTTGCTATCTTTGTGAGAACAGTGACAAATGACTTCATTTGGAATCTGTAGGACTTGGCAGGTGCACCCATTTTCCATATCCAGTCATTAGCATTTCTTATATCCGGCTCTCTGCAATTGTCACTGAATTGTTATATTACTCTTATACTTGTTATATTTTCTTACCTGCCTGTCTCCTTCTCATCCACAGTAAGCCCTGTTGGCATGCTTGCTGAAGAACTTAACTGTGAACCTACCGGACCCACTCTCTCACACCATCTTTGTTGGATTCTGAATCTACTGATTTCAGACTCGGTGGGAATGTTGGTAAGGTGCAATTACATGTTTGATTTTATTTGGATGAGCAATTCTCCTTTTTTTGTCTAAAAGTTGTTCTGTTTGCAGTGATTATGGCCAACTCCACTCCGTGTGTAGGGGGAGGGGCAACACATACACACAGGTATGTTTGTTTGACTTCGCAGGGATCTTCAAATTAATGTATTCCCAGACTTTATACCCCTACATTTAAATAACACAACTAATTGCCAAACCCTTTCCTTAGGCTTCGATTTCCTGTGAAAAACACTGGTCATGCACAGCCACATGTTTAACAGATATCCACTAAAGACAGACTCTGAATTTGTGTAACATGTTTATGGGTATATCTGTAAAACGTAGCTATGAAAACATGGGTTACACTCTCCTCAAAAGGGTACTGCACTAGGTGCACTCTTCTTAAGGTTTGGCGTGATATTAGATGACACTTAATTTTGTATTAGTGCTGCCCTCCTCCTGTTCACCTAATCGACTCAGTGATGAAAAGATATTTACTCCTTATGCATGAATCACCACAAACCCTAAACAGCCATGGTTTATTTTGAATGCTGTCCACACACACTGAGCTCGACATGCTGATGTGAAAACAAGCTTAACATGGCTGCTGACCTTTCTGTAATTACCCGAAGAGTATTTCACTCTCTCAAAGCCTTCTGCCTTTGAAGCCCTGGGAGAAAGTGCGTGTCCTGGTGATGCACATCTGGAGGACACCAGGGCCATGCTGATGTGGCACATGTTTACTTCTAGGCTAGAGAATAAAAACAAATCAAATTTAAAAAAAAAAAAATCTCAGCTGGGGTTTTGGATGCTGAGGGCAAAGATGATATTTGCTGTTTGACAAGATGATTTGCTGGAAACTGCTAAAGGGAGAAATTTTGATAAAACAGCAAGGTTTTTGCTGCTTTTATGCAAGGCCAGCTCATCCGCTCACCAAATGTCTTTATCAGCTGAGATAGATAAAAAATTAGTCTTGAAATATAAGCCTGAGGGGAGGTCAGGTAGACTTTCCAACAAAAGAAAAAAAGCAAGAAAAGAATTAAAAAAAAGGTGGCTCAGCCTGATAAAATCCCTGGATTATTTAAAGACACAGTATTTCTTGGGGAAGGATTAAATTGAAGAAGGTCTCCGTTAAGCAGGTATAAAAAAAATGTATCAAAATTTACTTAAAAGGAGATCTTTCTGATAATTACATTTACTCCAGGAGCCATAAAACACTTTAAATCATGACATGCATGTTGCTCGACAAATTGCAAGTGATTGCCAATTATGTCCAGTTAGAAATAGTCATCAGATGTGAGCGTCAGGATGGGAGTGGGAAATTGCAAGCAATCTTGCAGCACAGCACCACTGCCTGACTGAAAGCTATTGATTGGCTTCTGTGTTAGTTTTTATTTTCTCTGTGGGGATTGTGACATGTATACAGCAATTACATATGAATTTGAAAATACGCTTTTTGAACTATTGGATTTCATGAAGCACTATAATCATCTTAAAGACGAATTCTAACAGTCACTCCTGCATGTCGATAACAGTCATAATCTTTTTTTTGTCTCAGTGAGAGAAAAAACAAAGCAATAAACTGACTAACCATCAGGAAAACAATACCATGTTGAAAGAACAGAGAGTAATTACAGTAAATCTGACCCATTAAGCTATTAGATTCCAAGGTGGCAGTTATTCTTGACACACACTCACACGTTTGGATGCGTTTTGCTAGCAGCTGCTAATGTGATGCTCGAGCTGCTAACCTCAAGCAGGGATGTGGGCAGAGGGTGACCTCACTTGCAGCCACTAAAGGCCACTTGGCACAATTCTTTTTGCATGTTTACTCATACTTGCTGAACAGCTGTTTACCTCCTTTTCATCACCAAGGTGCCTGTGATGGTTCTGCCTTGGTGCCTTTTGAGAATCAGAAGATGCTGACAGGTTTCAAGATATTCACAACATTATCTGGTGGAAGTTGGAGTCATTTTACAATATGTGGAATTTCCTTTAGACAGTACTTAAAATGGATGGTTCTTAATTTTAATGTCAGATAATGCCTATGAGTTTTACATATTATTATTATTATTATTATTATTATTATTATTATTATTAATAATAATAATAATAATAATAATAATAATAATAATAATAATAATAATAATAATAATAATAATAATAATATTATGGCTGGTCCCTTTAAGGGTCACCTCCATGTCACCTTACCCACTCCTCTGCCACACTAGCCCCCTGCATGTCCTCCTTCACTACTTCCATGAATCTTCTCTGTGGTTTCTCGATTTTTCTCCTGCCTGGCAGCTCCACATTCAGGAACTTTTGTCCACTGTACCTTCTCTGCACATCTCCAACCCATCTCAGCCTTTCCTCTCTAACTTTGTCTCAAAAGCTCTCAACCTGAACTGTCCCTCTGATACACCCGTTTCTAATCCTATCCCTCCAGGTCACTCCCATTGAAAATTTTAGCATCTTTAACTCGACGTATTATTAATTTGTATGCTACTTTTATAAACACAGCTGCAAAGTGTTTAAATCTCGTTTAAAATCCACTCATGAATCCACTCAAACAGAAGAAAGATCGACATATCCCAACACACTAAATTACTGCAGACAAGGAGACACTGGTACTCCCTGATGACAGTGGGAGTCCCCAAACAGATCAATGCACTGCTATGGTCCAAAAACAGCTGTGGAATGGTGCAAGTAACATAACAATTTAAATCAAGCCTCCATGGGATGGGCCAGATCAAATGCACAGGACCCAAAGGGGCCACAGCACACCCCCGGAGAGCCTGTGTCTAAAGCCCCAACACAGGATCTCTGGGCTTTAGACACAGCAGTTCATGGCTGTTTTTGGCGGAACAACTGGGATTACATCACTACGTTTTAATGTGGCTTATCACCACACTTGACCCGAGTAAAATAAGCACACCATGTAAATAAATTAATACAAGCATGTCTTCACCTTTCTTGCATTTGATGCTGAACCTTGCCTGAGCCCGAGTTGCACTGCAGCCCGGCGACTGTGTATGGAAGTGACGTATGAGCTCATCTGGTCCCGCATCATGCTAATGCGACTCGACAGTATCTGCATCACATCATGATGCTGAACCCCATGCAATTATTCCTTGGGATACATTCATATTCATGATCCAATTAGTTTTGACTTCAAGATAAGAGTTTTTTTTTCTCTCCCTGATACAAATATGATTTATCCTGTTTGGGGGGATTATATCAGAGTCTAAATGTCTGGCCCACAAGGACTGAGTCAAGCTAAAGTGAAGTCAGAATTGTTTATCTCTTCATTCTCTTTAGTAGAAATGAGATGCTCAAGTGTAACTAAGCTATGTTTGTCCTAGTCCACCCACCCGCCTGCTGTAAATAAGTGGAGGCATTCGGCACATATGATGCACGCACGCAGGAGGTGCTCATTTTTTGCGCTTTCAGGAAGCACACTTCATGCGCACCAAAACAAATCAGCAGGAATTCTCTCCAACACCCTCCTCCACATCAACTCCCCCACACCACCCACATGCACCCACACACACACACACACATATCCTACATCCAATTAATTTGCGTGAATGAGTGATGTGTCCTTGCCTCGGCCGCCTGACCGTCCGCCCTCAGCCTGTTTGCTTTTTGCATGCCTGGGACCCGGACTGACAATCAGTTACTTAGTTTGGATTGAACACATCACTTGCGTGCTTTGATCTGCCCCACAGCAGGACTCTGCACCCATTTGAAAGATGGCAAACAAAACATTCATTAAACACAACAGACGTGCCACAAGTGAAGGACAGTCTGGGATGGACAGAGGCATAAAGCTCTGCTTTCTCTATGGCAGAAGAAAGACTCGGATCTTCAGTAAACTTGTGTAAAAATCCTGAAAAATCAAGTAGAAGATTTTAAAACAATTAGCAGTGAAATACACTTAAAGAAATCATCACAGAGAAGCATCACTTTAGTACACTCCAACTTTAGTTGGAGGACACTTTAGTACATCAGAACTTCATTGATGTTTATAGTTTGACTAAAACATCTGATTCTTTGTACTAACAATGATGCATTGGAGCAAAAAGTGCAATATTTCCCTCAAACTGGAGATAATTAATCTGAATTTCTGTTTGTATGTCCAAAAATCCTTCCTGCCCTGCATGCTGGTTTGTTCTCATTCCCGTGCCCTCCCTCCCCGTCTTAGTTTCTCACTTCCACTTGTCAGCACCAGGAGGATCTGCCTGGCCTGGGAGCTGACACCCATGCTCACTGAGGCCTTCCTCAAACCACCTGCATCTTGCTCACTCCATGTACCATTGTCCTTCAGCAAACACTGTTTGATCATATTTGAGGTTGTAGTCCCTGTTAGTGGAAATGTAATTCAAGAGAAAAAGTAATAATAAAAATGACAGTAATGCTACAGTAGTTTGAAAAAGTTCAAACATTATGAATGCAAATATTGAAGTAAGTTCCATATGGGTAACACCATTGTTCACACTTTAAATGGAGGATGTAAAGTAAATGTGCATAACTGCAGGATTTAGCCCTTGACAGCATTTCACTTTATACCAAAACAGTGCAGCTTTGTGTAACGGTATGGAATGGCTCTCCTCACACCTTTGATGAAGTGATCTGAGATAGAGAGACATATGCAAGCAAGTTTAGACAGACAGAAAGACAAGGAAAAAACACAGGAGACAAAGGAGACGGGCAAACCAACAGGTAGACAGACCAAGAAACCGCAGAGAGAGAGAAAAAAAAGCAGGTAGACAGAGAGACAGATGGGGAGGGAGGAACCATAAGCAGTCAACTGACCATAATGGGAATGCTTTACAGCCATATGTTGGTGGCCCTGATGATGTTTTGCTTATTGCAGACACCTCCGATGCTTTGCTGGAGTTTCCTGACTCATGGACTGGTCTCTCATTGCACTCCTGCCCATGTGTCTGCTTTGTTTCCTCTCTGCAAAAAATGATGTCAGAAAGAGAGAGAGAGAGAGAGAGAGAGAGAGAGAGAGAGAGAGAGAGGGGGGATATTTAACTTAGCATCCCATTTTCTGTCATGCTTTCAATTCCAACTGAGCACTGCAGATGGAGGAGGTGGAAGAGAGGGGAGTGGGGGTGGGGGTATAACAACCTCAACTCTCCTGTGCAGACCCCCCACCACCACCATCACCACCACCTTCCCCCAGCCCTCCTACAGCTGATGTAATAATCTCAAACAATGGAGTATAATATAAATCGATGGGAGATGGAAAAACGTTCAAAACACTCTCAGCTTTGTGTTATTTTTTTCTTCACTTTTTTTTTTGTAAAGGAATTCATGTTAGCGGGGATGAAAAAAAATAGAAAACGTCACGCACACATGCGCATATAGGGTGCCACACTGACGCATCGTTTGTTGTATAGTCAACTGTTTTTTTTTTTGTTTTTTTTTTTACCGGACTGAGGCATGCCTGTAGCGGATAATTGTTTTTACCGCATTCAACAGTGTTTTCAAAGCAGGGGCGAAAGTCGGGAGAGTAACAGCGGAGGCTTTGCAGGGACAAAGTAATGCCCTCGTCTTTTTCTTTCTCTCTCTCTCTCTCTCTCTCTCTTTGAGAATGGAAGGGCTTATCTGAGGCACTGAACTGAGGTATCACGATCCTAATGTGAAATCTCACCAGTGTTTTTCTATGACGATGCCGAGTTGGACACTTTTGCCATGGAGCTGCGAGCTTTGAGAGCAGGAATTCAGCAGCAGGAGCTCCGTTTGGTGGCAGAAACATATTTTGTTGTCTCTGGAGGGAAAATCCTAAACAGTGAAACCTCTTTTTTTTAAGTGCTTATTTTGTTCTTCTTTGAGGGAGCCGAAAGAAAAATCTCGCCCCTATATGTGGATTGACCCCCTCCACCCCCCGCTCTCTCTTCTCAGCATTCCCTCAGTCAGTCGACGGATTTTTTTCTTTCTTTCTTTTTTTTTTTTTGTTTTTGCCATTACAGCTCAGTAGAGGGTGTCAGATCTTTCTTAGAGCACCGCGCTAGGATGAACACAGTCTTCGCGTTCTTCTTTTTGTGATTCCCGAATTGCCACAAAAAGAGGAAAAGATACAGAGAGCGCGCAAGCAGAGAGAGAGAGAGGTGTTTGTAGTGGTGCTGGTGGGGAGGAGAAGAAAAAAAATCAGCGCAAACGAGCGAGGCGAGACGCCGAGGGATGTGAGGGGGGATGCGGGTGTTTTGCAGTGGTGGGATCGCCTGTGAAGCCCCAGCGCTGGGAGTGAATTCAGCACCAGGGGGAGAGGGGACAGCTCCCGACACCGCAGCGCGCAGCCAGTCTACCGGGGGAAGGAAAAGCCACGGATTTGTTAATTTCCCCCACACCCCCCTCCACTGCCAAGGTCAGTGTTAAACGAACTGAAAAAGCCAAAAGATGCGCTGGACTCCACTGCCGCTCGCTGCTTTTTTGCCCCCCCCCCCTTTTTTTTTTGATTTTTGATTTTTATCACAAACGCGCGGAAGCTGTGAGGATTCGGTCGATGTGAAAGAGACGTTTATGTTGGTATTTGAAAACTGGAAGTCTGGACACGAGAGCAGGTTAGACGCAGCATGGATGTGTGATATAAAGACTGCCTTATCTCCCCTTCGTAAATGTCTGTCTCTCTTTTTCTTCTTCCTACTGATGCAGACCAAACCCCCAGCTCGTATGTCTTGAATCCGGGAATGATTTGTCCACGTTGAAAAATGCTGCTTTGGATTGTCCTGCTGAAAGCTGCTCTTTGTTTTGCCAGTGGAAATGTTACAAGGGACGTTTGTAAGGAGCAGATATGCTCCTGCAACGAGGTAGAGGGAGATCTGCACATAGACTGCGAAAAAAGGAGCTTCACCACTCTGCAGCATTTGACCGGCCCGAGCTCGCAGTTTTATCACTTGCTGCTGCACGGGAATTCTCTATCCAGGCTCTTTCCCAACGAGTTCGCCAACTTTTACAACGCTGTGAGCCTGCATTTTGGAAAACAACGGATTGCACGAACATCGTCCCCGGCGCCTTTCTGGGACTGCAGCTGGTGAAAAGGCTGCACATCAATAACAATAAGATCAGATCGTTCAGGAAGAGTACGTTTCTGGGCTTAGACGACTTGGAATATCTCCAAGCTGATTTTAATCTACTGAGGGATATTGACCCCGCCGTTTTCAGGGACCTAAATAAACTTGAAGTGTTAATACTTAATGACAACCTCATCAGTGCGTTACCTATAAACGTGTTTCAACATGTGCCCATTACGCATCTCGACCTGCGGGGAAACCGAATCAAAACGTTGCCTTATGAAGGGATTCTGGAGCAGATACCGGGCATTGCGGAGGTTTTGTTGGAGGACAACCCGTGGGACTGTAACTGCGACTTGGTTTCCCTTAAGGAATGGCTGGACAACATACCGCGGAACGCGCTTATCGGGAGGGTGATATGCGAGGCTCCCACCAGGCTACAGGGCAGCGACTTGAACGAGACGTCAGAAGCGGATCTGTGCCCTTCACTGAGTGGCGGCGGGGACATCAGCCTGGTCGCCCCTCCCACCCAGGAGGAGACCTCCATGGCCCATGACACGCACCCCATGCCTTACAAGCCCAGCGGAAATGCCAGCGGACCCCCGACTCCCGGCGGCGGGCCCAACAAGAGCCACCCCAAACCTGGTGAGAACTGGCAGCTGAAAACTAAGCCCACTACAGCGGTGCCAGGTGTGGGCAGAGAGCAACTGCACAACATGACGTGCCCCCAGCCGTGTAACTGCAAACTGGTCGGCTCCAGGCAGGGGCTGGGGGTGAACTGCGAGAGCAAGAAGATCGAGAGCCTGTCCAACCTCAAGCCTAAACCTTTGGCTGCTCACGAGCTGAACATGAGAGATAACAACATACACGCAGTGAAAAAGAACCAGCTGCTCGGCTACTCAAGCCTCAACCTGCTCGATCTGGGCGGGAACAACATTAAGGTGATTGACAACAGCACGTTCCAAAACCAGAGCGAGTTGCGGTGGCTGTACTTGGATAAGAACTATCTGGAGACGCTGATGGCAGAGATGTTCGTGGGCCTCGTGAATCTGGAATATCTCAGTTTGGAATACAACGACATCCAGCTCATAGTGGCAGGTGCATTTAGCCCCATGCCAAACCTGAGGGTTCTCTTCCTCAACAACAACTTACTCAAATCTTTACCCGTGGATGCTTTCCTTGGGATTTCTTTATCCAAAATTAGCCTGCATAATAACTACTTCCCCTATCTCCCCGTGGCTGGCGTGTTAGACCAGCTCAACTCAATCATCCAGATCGATTTGCACGGGAACCCGTGGGATTGCTCGTGCAACATCGTGCCCTTCAAGCAGTGGACGGAGAAACTCGGGGCCGACGTGATAGTGAGCGACCTCAAGTGTGAGTCCCCGGAAGAGTTCTGGAAGCGAGATTTCCGTTACGTCCGGAATGATCTATTGTGCCCCAAACTCTACGTCTCCCCCACGTCTTTGTCCAAAAACAGCACTTTCACGCAGGACTCGGGGACGCGCTCGAACTCTTACCTGGAGCCCAACAGGGTCTCCGTCTCCGTGCTCGTCCCCGGGTTGCTGCTGGTGTTCGTCACATCCGCGTTCACCGTGGTAGGAATGCTCGTGTTTATTTTGCGGAATCGAAAGAGATCGAAGCGGAGGGATGGAAACTCCTCCGCCTCGGAGATCAATTCCTTACAGACTGTGTGTGACTCGTCTTATTGGCACAGCGGGCCTTATCACGCAGACGGGGGCGCGCACCGGGGCTTCGACTGCAGCACGCACCTCTCCACAACAAACGATGCGTAAAAATAGTGGGGGACTCTTGGATTACAAACACACACAAACTGCACATTAAAATAAACTGCAAGAATTTTTGGTTCTTCACTGGAGAAACTTATGTTTTATCCATTTGAACCAGTCTGCTGCTGCTGCACAGGCCCCCACTCTGTAATATATGTATATGCCAACCCCCAGGCTACAACTCATCCCTCCCTCCCTCCCTCCCCAGTTCTAGGATTTGCCGCAATCGGCCTACAGATCTCTATGAGACAGAAAAGAGGGAGAGGAAATGAAAAAAGAAAAAAAAAGGGAGCGAGTGCGTGTGTGAGAGAGTGCGTGTGGAATCAAGGACCGAGGACCCCGGGGAATGGTGCACGAACGCATGAATGTAAATGTAAATACTCGGACCCGATGTATCATAATCTGCATGAAGATATTTCGCATGGTTTCAACACACACACGCGAGCGCGCAACGGCGAGGAACCATAACCACCATAACAAACGAAAAGGAGCCAACACGACCCTTTCATGTTATATCAATATGACGACTATATATAGATATTAAGAATTATATATGACTATTACAAAGTGCCATTTCTCTATTTTTTGTGAACCTGCAGTTAGGATTTGTATTTGTTGTTTTAAACTTGTTTGGAGAAAAGAGGGGAGGTAAAAAAAAAATCAATACTGATCGGGGGAAAAGGCGAGTGATGGAAGTGAAGCTGTCAGTGCATGTTCTTTTTTCTGTTTGTTATCATTTGATTGTCGATGAATATTTGGGGTTATTTATACTTAGGTGGCGCAGATTAAAAAATCCACGTCTGCGCACTCATCATCTCCTTTATGAATGTAAAACTGTGTTATTTTATGGTGTGCCAATTGTTCAGATATTCCGACATGCAGATGAGCATGACCAATTAACGTCACTCAGATGCTTATGCTGCAAAGTTAATGTAGCTAAAATAACCGTGGTTTTTCTTTTTCTTTGTGTGTCAATGAATATAGCCTGCTTTGGGTGAGAGGAAGAAAAAAATCGCAACAAGTCATAAAGGGGGGGTTTATACCGTCATATTTTTTCAAAGCAAAGAAGTGTTTTCAATTGAGCTAATGCAATTCGATGTAAACAACGAAGGTAGACTGACATAGACTAGAATGCTTTTTTTTATGTCAGAAAAAAAAGTATTCCTCCACATAAAGGCTTATGGCTATGATTCACTCTCATTATATTGTGAGCTTTTGTAAAGCCATCTAATATCTTGTCCAAATAGGAGAACTCACTGTATTTACAACAAATGTGCTTGGAAGAGGCTGTTTATGGTGGGAGTGTTTGGGTGGGGGTGGGGTAAATCAAACTTGACCATTTTGAGGCAAGAGAGAAATTAAGAAAGGGCACCTACCTACAGGCATAATGCAGCGGTAATTAGATAAAGACAGATGCCTTTTTTTTTTTTTTGGTTCCCAATTCAGCATTTTTGAACTTGACATTCTCTTCTTGGGGGGGGGGTCGCATGGTTCCTATGGGCTCATGAAAACAATGCCATGACTGAATACCTGTTTTCTTTTTTCCAGAGCTCAGCTGTTGTCAGGGAGTATGCTGCTTATAGCCTTGACTGCTTTACCCAAATTTTAAACGAAGAAGAAGAATGAGAAAAAAAAAAGCTATAGAAAGGTTGGGGCCTATTTCAAAAATTCTCTTTTTTTAAAAAAATCCTGTAGTGGCTCAAACAGAAGCATGGAATGTGCAATTTTCTTTTTTTTCTTTTCTTTTTTATTTTATTTAAAGTTTATTATGTAAAACCCCTGCACTGATTTTTTCACTTTGCCAATTGATTTCCTTTCCAAACTCCACTCCAAGATGCCTAATTTCAACATTAAATCAGCCTAATTCGGTGAAAACCTATTTAAGACGCCATGGCCATGATGAGAGTGTACAGAGATGACGGGCTTATACCCCCATTCTTCCCCCCACCCCCGTTCTTGGTCCACAAGTAGGCCTGCAGTTCAAGCTGGCGCTGTTCATGGTGCTGAATCATTTTCCCGCTTTTTTTGTCCGTCGGCCCCTTTGTGAGTGCGTGCAGGACCGCGCGTGCACGGTCATGCAGCCCGCACATGCGAGGACAGATCAGAGAGAGAGAGCGTGAGAGGGAGAGAGCAGCTGCGTGACCATTTGCATGTCTGTGTACCTTCCCCCCCCCAAATATCTAATCACATGCAGCTTGACCTTGGGGACAATAACATCTTAGCAGATCCGTGACAAAAAGTCACCACCCTCATCATCACCATCCGCCATTTCAACCCCCCAACTACCACCACCACCAGCTCCCCTTCCCCCTTTTTTCCTGTCCAGTCACATGGAGGGGATATATTGGGGGGTAACTATGTGTCTATTCTGTGGAGTATTTACTGTGCCACAGCCCACTGATGATTTGTCATAACTTTCAAACGCTGTGTTTCAAAGTTACATTTATATGCTTTGCGATATTTGACCTGCTTCTATTTTGTTAAATAAAGTGTGGTTGAGGTTGAGTAAAAAAAAAAAAATATGTATATTTGGTTTTAGGTTTTTATTTATTGGAGCTGGTGTAATTCCAGTTTTTCATCCTAAAGAATTTCCAAATACTTAGCTTGTTGAGGTACACCATGTAGAAAAATATGTTCTTATCAGGGTGATTTAAGGTCCCCCCCCCCCAAGTGGAAATTAAAACTTGTTTTGTAATCTAAGCAGCATGGTTTTATTAGTGCGTGGTGTAGGTTAATTGGGCAAGGAAGCATTGTACAGGAAGTTCATGCTAAAAGGCATACAAGATGCGAGCTTATCCTAGTTTTTATTATGTCATAAAATTATGACGAAAACATCAATATAATGTACCATTGCATAGATAAAACATATTTCAGTTTTTGGAATTAGGTTTTCAGTGTGTTTTTAATGCTAAACAGTGAGATGGTGCCAAAAGGCTTTGGTAAAAATTGCCGTGTTCCCATCACCCAATTTTCACCAAAAACTGTTCGGGATCAGTTTGGATAAAAGGGAATGCTTCTCCTCCTTGGAAAATGATATAACATCCATTCCATCTCAGATTTATCTTCCACATTACACAAAAGGAATAGAGAATTTTCAAATTGCCCTTAACTCACCTGATATGTTTTATATTTTTCAATTGCTGGAAAAAAAATCATAAATTCTTGTGTGTTGCTGATATCAAACAGAGCAACAAGAATTTGGGTTTATAATGTTCTTGTTGGCAAAAGGAATAATTAAAGATGGCTGATACCTGAATAAGGGGATAAGGGCAGTTGTAGTTGTAAGGCCATAAGTTAGTAGTTCCATGGTTCCCTCAATAAAAATCTGGTAAAATGTATTTTCTTTGTATAGGCTTTTGGATAACTTGAGAAAACTGGCTCTGTGGGAAATCAAATTTTATGATACTTTCTAGGTTTTATGATTTTGGCAGAGTAAATTGCAAAAAGTAAAGCTAATCGATAAATAAACTACATCACAGGTGCTCCTGGGTGTGGTGTGATGAGTGTGATGACAGTGAATGTTCTCAACAACTTTGGCAGTTTAACAAATTACTAGTAAACACCTCCTCTGGGAAATGTAATAGCATCAAAATTTATGATTGCGTTATTATTTCTGTGTTTTTTGTTGTAGAAAAAACAAATCAAAGAAAAAAATGAACATAAAAATATTTAAAGGTTGAGTTAACCTTGTTTCAGGCATTCAAAAAAACCTGGACTTCCTGAGAACTAACCAGAAGTACAAACAGCATCAGGAATGAGTCCTGATTTTAGTATTCCACCACACCACCACCAAAAAAAAGAAGAAAAAAAGAAAGAAAACTTGTATGGAAGTTAATTTTTGGATGTACAATTTTCTCTCTTCTGCTGTGTAAATGTTTTCATCTTTAACCTTACGACACTTTACTCATTAGATTTTTGGCTAAATTAGCTGTTGCTAGCTAGTATAAAAAAATCCCCATCACTGCATTGGAATCTGACTTCTTGCATTACATTTAAAATTTTAGTCTTGTACTAATGAATGGAAGTATATAAAGTGGATATAAATTTAACAATTGTTGTAATTCACATACCTATGATGCAATTTATGTGAAAAAGTAATAATAATACCGTTCATAAGTACATATAATGTTTTATAAATATTCAGAGTTACAAATGCCTCTCAAATACACTTAAAACATACAAATCACCCACATGCTTTTATTTAGTTTTTAGTAATTCAGAAGCTGAAGGGATTTGCTTCAGATATGGTATAAATACATGGACTCTTTTCATGTTTAATGGAACATGGAAATGCGGTACCTTGTGCAGAGTGCTACACTGTGTGTAATCCTGGCTAACGTGTCTTCAAAACATTACAGTCCTTCTGTGTGAATACATTAGTGACAGGTGATCCTGCACCACAGTCCCATGTGATTCAGTGAACAACAGTGGGACCCATTCATTAATGCAATGGATGATAGCTGTTGGAAACACAGCAGAGTGTTGTAGCCTCTTTTACACGCTGGGCACACAGCACTCCAACACTGTTGTGGCCCAGCAGGCCTGCCGTAGTTCGTGTGATATTCCCCCTGAGGAGCTGGCAGTTGATGCAACACTTTCAGCAGGGATAACATCATCTGCGCACCTTATAACACTCAGCCTTTGGTGGAAGTCTCAATGGTCTTGCTTTTGTTTAAGTTTAACAATTTAACTATTTAATCCTGAGGGTACTGAAAATATATTTCATTTGTCTGGTATCTGGAAGATATGCCTTTTTAAAAATGATCTTTTATTTTATATTTCATTAGTTAAAGTTAAAAAAAAAGGGAGTGGCTGGTTTAGCTGGTTAGTCATCAGCTGAAATTCCCAATATGACTTCCATACCCACTTCTAACAGCTTCTTTTTGTGTCTGTACGCCAATTCGGGGAGATTTGCTTTGTATGTTTGTTTGTTTTGTGTGTGTGTGTGCGGTAATTTAGTTACTTACAAAATGAGAGATCACTTAATTGTTTTGAGGTACTGACTTTAATTTGTAACCACAAGATCCCAGCTGGAAACAAAACTGTCATTCAGCATATTTGTCGCTTTGCTTGCCTCAGATTCAAGCAAAATCACAAATGACAGGTTGCTGATTTAAAAACAAAATTCCAATCAAAAAAGTTAAGCGCCCGTGTTCCCTTTTAATTTGAGCTAAAGCGTTTGTGCCTTAGTTTTCATGTGATTCCCAACGGTCAGATCCAGCGTGTCGGCAGTTGTTTAGGTTTTGTAAACCCCCCCAAAGATTTTAAGCTTGGGTATTAGCTTTTGAAGCTGGCTTTGATGGAAGTCCCATGTGTTGCACTGAAGAGGTGCCAGTAGCTTTGCACTCCCAGACTCTGCAGCCACTGCAACCCTCTCTGCTATCCCATAGGGGTGTGTAATAGTGATTATCTGGCATTATCCCCAGGGATTTCTTGGTGTTACTCCCAGATATTATTATTAGCCCATCCTCTGCAAGAGCACTTAGCTTATAAGTCTCAGTGGCTGGCTTTTATTAGCGGTTATGTTCTTTGTGAGCCACAGTAGTTGTGAAATAACGGTCATTCTTTAATGTGCTTGCACTAGTGATTGAGCTTGGTATTAGCTTGAATGCACTGGAGTGCAAGTGTTTTACATGAATGGAAACACAGCAGCGGGACGTGCAGGAATTAGCTTCTATAATCATCGAGCTTGTTAATATACTTTTTCAGTATGCAAACATATCCTAAAAATACATCTCAAGTTTAATTACACCAACAAAGCAAAATGTTTAGAGGGATAAAAATTTGTTTTGCCTGCAGCCTTGGTCAATGTACTCACTTTCTGAGTGGCTAATAAGTCTTTTGCTGTTGTGTATTTGCTGTTGTGACAGCTAAACTGGAGCCCAAGCAGGGCGGAACAGTACATCAAAGTCTGGCTGCACCAAAGCAGCAATGCAAGAAATAACTTGGGATACTTTTGAAGGGGTGATATGTTCTACAAGTTCAAATGTGGGCAGATAGATCAATCAAACCATAAGCAGTTCAAATATTTCAAGCCTCACTCATATTCCCACATCTGCCAGACAGACTATTGCGCAAACATCCTAAGTAATTAAAACAATCTCTACTCATAATTGACCCAGATCTGGTGTCAACGCACTGTAAACTGGCCTGCGTCAAACCACCAAGCTGGACCTTTAATCAAGATGAGTGAATGGCCTACCGAGTGTTTCCTCTAGCTCTAAGTAATCCTCTTCTTGCAGCCTCCACTTATTGATTATCTCATTGATTTGATTTAGGAGCCACGCGCGCACCCATCCCTCACTGGCATTTCAGGCATTATGTGGCTGAACCTGATCTGATTACGCTGCTCATTTGGGAGCTACAAGCACAATATGGAATAAGGGTTTGATTGCAGTCATGAAGTAAGGATGTTTACGTTTTGTTCAAGAAAGAGGAGGCCTTCAAAGTTGCATTAGACTTCCTGAGCCCATCCACATCGCAATTAGCTTCGATGTGGCCAACATCAGTTGTTTCCTGTGGGCCACATTTTGTGGGCCTGGCTGCACCAAATCAGCTACAGTTCGGCCTAAGGTGAAGATTGTCAGGTGTTGTTTTTCTTTTTCCATCACAGTGCTTACCATAATATATGTAAAGTCAGGCTCAAGACTTTTGGGCCTTGTCTGGCCCATAGAACTTTTGCAAATACCATGAAGAGCCAAAAGTAGACCAGATTAGGCCTAAATATCTCTGCTATCTGGGCATTATTTCAGCACACCTTGTCCTGCACATATAAGTGAAAGGATGTAGGTTCACACACACGCATACACACACTCCAGCTCGAAGACTCAAAGGAATTTTAATTTCCTGAAGCTATTTTTAGTCTGAACCCAAGCAAACCTGCCCTCATTGTTTTTTTGTTTTTTTTTTACAATTATCCGGCTGGTCAGAGAACAGCTTGTAGCTGAGCAAAAGGGTATTTTGGCCTACTGAGCACACTTAAAGTGCCTCTTTAAATCCAGATATGTAGCAAAGCTATCTGTTTAAAAGACTATTTTTGTATATCCAATCCTTTCCACCTTTATGGAATAAGTGGTCTTAAGGTGCTGTTAATGGTATACAATGTTCTCTTTGTAACACAGGCTTATTTCAACAAGGAAAAAAAAAATTCCAACCTTTTATCCTTTTACCTCCCCTCCTAATTATTTGAACACTGGGTCAAAGAAAACCCACCTCATTTTCACAGAAACTCAAAGTCTGTTTCAGGTTATGACACTTTGATCATGCAGTGATTATGTGAGCTTTAAAGTGTAACAAAAGCAAAAATATAATACAGTGCACACAAAGGCCAGGACATCTTTGTCTACAAAGGCTGTATGAGCTGTGAGATATTGGAAGAACAAGATAACCGAGGATACAATATGATAAAGGTTGAAAAACACACTTGTCCTTAATGTTTTGTGGGTACTGCTGTCTCAATAACTCCACTGCTATAAAAAAATAATAATATATATTTTTCTCTATATCCAACCTCATTTCAGTGAGCACTGCAGGTTTAGGTTCTATTGGGACCCTTTCATGCTTACATGGAGACTCACAGTTATCAGTGATAAGAGCCATGATATTGTTTAAGTCAAGGTGAAGGTCAGCTGCAAAGTGGCTTACAGAACAACTGTGAGCAGGCTGAAGCAACTCGAACAGATTGCCTTGTATGAGATTTATCAATTGGATGCATGGAAGCTGAACCATTCACTGTCCACTGTTACTGAGATTGCTGGGATTGTGGCTAGGCACAACTATGACTACGACATATTACCGTAAACTCAAATTTTCAGAAAAGTACAAAAGTGATAATTAATTTTTGCTAAAACAGGGTTTCTGCATTATTAAACACCTACATGAACAAATACATGTATATCACATCTATCACCTCCATTTGAGGAGTTCTAGGGAGGCAATGAATCGATTTGATGTTCATGTGTGTTGAGGAAGGTCAACGGTGCTTCAAACCACTTCTAAATAATACACAACTCACACATGGATGTATGACTGATTTGGCCAATCTTGTACTGAGGCCAGCAAATGACACGTAGAGACCTGGAAGTCCTTCAGAGAACATCCAGTAACGATTATTCTCTCCCCACTACCGGTGTGCATCTGTCCGAGAATCACCAACTGACAAAAGGGAAATGGTCAATTAGTCTCCATAGGGTTAATTGTTTAATTCAACATCACAAATCCAAATCAATTTATTTGGCAATTGAGTGGGTAGTTGTGTAAAAAGTAGTACAACATACGGAGTGTGTATTCATCAATTCCAGTTCCTAGACACCCTGAATAGAAGTCATTTTCTGTTGAGATAACATACCATAGGGAGGAAAAAAAAACACATTCACAAGCAATGTTCATAAAATAAGAACATTATATGAAATATCAAGGTGATAAAACAGTGTCTGGTAAAGGTCTCCAGGACTCTAAACACAACATTAATTCAGTTAGGTAACATTTTTATGCTTAATAAAGCAAACTACAAGTTCACTGTAAAAATGTAGACTTAGATGCATCCTGCAGCATAAATAATTACAAGCTGATTGCCTTATAAACTTAAAATATGAACATTTAAAGTGAAGAAAACTCATTATGGTTCCATTATTTCAACATGATGAGATATTTCTGATCGTTCTAAATCTCAGGCTGGGAGTCATTTGTGCAAGCAACTTTGTACAACCCCAATTTGGAAAAAGTTGGGATTCTGTGTAAAGTCTAACATCTTTTTACACAGATAGTAAAAAGATGTTTTTGTGTGATATAGGATTCTAGCTGCTCCTCAGTCTTCAGTCTTTTTGCCCTATTTTGTCTTTCACAATGTTTTCAGCTGACGAATGCTCTGGACTGCAGGCAGGCCAGCTCAGCGCCCAGACTCTTCTATTATGAAACCATGCTGTTGTAATTGCAACCATTATCTTGCTAAAATATGCAAGGCGTCATCTGGATGGGAGCACATGTTGCTCTAAAACCTCTATATACTTTTCAAGATTGATGATGTCTTTTCAGATGTAAAAGTTGCCAGTTCCATGGACACTAATGCACCCCACACCTGTTGAAAGGAGTGAAGATAACAAGCTGGATTGTCCCTCTCCTATTTAGTCCAGAGATCTCTCCCCTCAGCCCCAACCGGTCGCAGCAGATGACTGCCCCTCCCTGAGCCTGGTTCTGCTGGAGGTTTCTTCCTGTTAAAAGGGAGTTTTTCCTTCCCACCGTCGCCAAGTGCTTGCTCATAGGGGGTCGTTTTGACTGTTGGGTTTTCTCTGTGTTATTGTAGGGGTCTTTACCCACAATACAAAGCGCCTTGAGGCGACTGTTTGTTGTGATTTGGCGCTATATAAATAAAATTAGAAAAATTAGAATTAGAATGTAGATTGAAAAAGAAAGTCAAATTTTATTTCATCTTACCACATAACACTCTTTTACTCTGCATCGGTCCATTTTAGATGAGCTTTGGTCCAGAGAAGACCACTCCATTTCTGGATCATGTTCACTTATGACTTTGTCTTTGGATGATAGAGCTTTAATCAGCATTTGTGGATGAAGTTGTGAACAGTGTTCGCTGGCAATAATTTTTGTAAGTTTTCCTCAGCCCATACAGTGATTTCCATGGCAACCTCACACCTGTATTTTAAAGCAGTGCCACCTGGCATCTAATATTGATTTTTGGGCTTGTCCCTCACACACAGAGATTTCTCCAGATTCCCGGAACCTTTTGATGTTATTATGCACTGTGGAAAATGAGATATCCAAAGGCATCACAATTTTATACTGAAGAACATTATTCTGAAATTGTTCCACAATTTGTAGAAGCAGTTTGTTTTTTTTGCAGATTAGTGAACCTCTGCCTACCTTTACTTCTGAGAAACTCTGCCTCTCTAAGATGCAATTTTTATACCCAATCACATTACTGACCTGTTGCCCTACTTACCTGCTTTGTTGCAAAACATCCCTCTAGCTGTTTTTTGTAATCCTTACTTTTCCTGCCTTTTGTTGCCCTGTCCCAACATTTTTCTGAGACATGTTGCTGCCATTAAATTCAAAATGAGCTAATATTTTTCTTAAAGCTAGCAAACATCCAGGGTATGCACGGGAAACAGGAAACACACAAGCATACACTACATACCAACATTGTTGGCTTATTAGATAAAATCCCCAGCATCCACTTGGGGTTAAAATTCTTCAGAGATCCTTCTTGTGCAACACTCCCATCCACAAGGGATCAAACTTAACACAAAAGATTAAATGCAGGCACAAGAGTTTTTCACTCAGTGATGTAACTAAACTTCTGATTGTACTTTATCATAAATTCAAAAAGAAGTTTATGCCCTTGATTATTTATTTTGTTTTCTCTCTCTCTCACTCTCTCTCTTTTTTAAAATAGTAAACAGGGTTTACTGATGATGTTTGTCCCAGGAAAATGGCGACTTTGTTGAGTTTGGTTGAAGATGTTTGCTTAAACATTTCCAAAAACATGAACACATTCCAGAAATAGAAATGAAGCTCCACTGCATCATCTGTAATTTCCAAAGGATAGCTTCACACAAATGAACATGACTATTTTCTGTGTGAACATAGTCAAAGTTTCATGAATTGCAAAGTAGCGCAATTACACTTGACAGACACACAGGATTCTTTGTTACCAAAGTGGTGTCACTTCGAGGATACTTTGCCTTTATTTAAATGACTCATTTGTTTTCCAAAAGGAGTATAATGAAGTGTTTTTGAATTACCTTTCAGACATGCTAATTACAGAAAGCCTAATTAATCTCAACACACTTCTAAATGCACCATTTGCAAAGCAGCATACTGTACAATTCACTTTTCTTCTCAAATTGTATTCAGCTACATTAGCATGCTCAGTGGCTCCAGCTCCTAGTAGGTAACTTTGAACTCCACTTTAGTGAGACATTAGCCCAAAGCAGAGTGAAAAGATGAAAGATGAAACAGCTGCATTGCTGCAGAGAGTAGTACAGATGGGGCTTTGCTACCATTAGACAGGCACACGGCAGAATATGATGTCATTGTCAGTAGTAGGCGACTGACCACCATGGACGTAGGTTTGTTTTAGCTTTGCACTGAAAGAGGTGAGAGTGTGGGGGTGGGGGAAATCTGCATTATGGTGAATTTTCATGCATTAATTTGTACCCTTTCTACATCAATATACACAAAGGAAAACAGAACACTCATTTACCAGGAAACAGTTCAACATACAGTGTAATAGAATGTAGTGAGATCATCCAGGCTTCTCTGCTGCCTTCAAATAATTAGTCTCAAATTTTGATTTAGTATTATCTGTCTCTGTGCCTTTTGTTTGGGAAAGAACCTGCTTAAATAAAGTTGATAACCCCCCGGGCATTATTGATAACCAGATTGGGGCTGCGGCTGCAGTGATGTGGTCCATCATGGTGACGAGAGAGCTGAGCATAAAAGCAAAGCTATCGATTTTGCTGGTCAATCTACATCCCTACCCTCACATATGATCACTGGATTTGGGCAGTGACTGAAAGAACAAGATCACAGATACACGCGTCTGAAATGAGCTCCCTCTGTAGGGTGGCTGGCCTCTCCCTTAGAGACACGGTGAAGAGTGCAGTCATTTGAGAGGTACTCAGAGTACAACTACTCTTCCACATCGAAAGGACCCAGTTGAGGTGGTTCGAGCATCTGACTAGGATGCCTCCCGGGCACCTCCTGGATGAGGTGTTGCAGGCGTGTCCTACCAGGAGGGGGCCCCAGGGCCAGATAAGTGGAAGAAAATGGATGGATGGACAGAACCATACTAGACTGTAATAGCTCAGATGTGTTACTCTTGTTTGGAACTCAGTGCATATGAAATTGCACCTAGTCAGAAATATAAGTGTATTGGGATGAATTCTGTTTTATCTCAACTCTCTTGATGAATTAGGCCTAAAACAAGAACAGGCAACATTATCTTAAAATTACATTGAAATCTAGCACACAAGATTTCTAAATTTGCCTGGTTACCAACCTACCGTTGTGCACAGTGTGCAATCTGCTGCTGACTGAGATCACAACACTGTGTGTGCATGAATATCCATCTATCCATCCATCCATCCATCCTCTCCTCCAGCTCTTCTGGTAGAAGTGAGTAATTGCTCCAGCACATCCTGGGTCTACCTGTGGCCTACTTCCAGTAGGACCATATCACCTGCAAAAAGCGGAGAGGTGATCCACCAAAAGTTATGAACAGAATTGGTAACAAACAGCAGCCACTGGGACTGAGTCTGACTGACTGCCAGTAATGTGAATGAAGCTGTTCTGATGGCTGTACAGTGACCAAATAGTCTGTAACAAATGGCCAAAGACCCCATACTCTCAAAAAGACACAAGACCTACAAGACTCTGCAAGTCCACAAAATACCTGTAGACTGGTTGGGCAAACTTTCATCTACCCTCAAATATACGTGAGAAGATAAATAGCTGGTCTCCTGAATCTGAGGTTCAGCTGATGGATAAACTCTCCTCTCCAGTACCATGGTGTAGACCTTCCCAGGGAGGGCTGAGGGGTGTGATCCCCCTGTATTTGGAGCACACCCTCTGGTCCTCCTTTTACAAAAAGAGGAACCACAACAGTTGGCCAGTCCATAGTTGCTGTCCCTGACTTCCACCCCAGTGTTGCAGAGGAGTGTCAACCAAGGGAACCCCACAATATCCCGAGCCTTGATGAACTCAGGCAAATCTCATTCACTTCAGTGGCCCAGCCACGGGAGAGCTTTTAAACTACTTCGGTGACCTCAACAGAGCACTTATAGTTTGCTATCTAAACCAAACAAGACGACTAGTGAAAGCAAAAACAAAGCTAACAAAGCAAACGCAAGCAACAGTTTCCAGTTTTATGAGCCATTACACCTGCCTTACGCTTTAGAACAATTTTTATAAATATCTCTTGCAACATTGTAACAGCCTTCCAAATATTCTTTAAAGACTCACAACACAGTAATTACAGTTAGTATATATTTACAAATTTTGATGGACTTCAGTTGTAACTTTGCAAAAAGCATTTTACCGTTTGTTAACAAAAGTGTTACCCCTTATTTAAACATTGATGAGACGGGGATCACCATGTTACTAGGTAACAAGGACAACAGGGCAACCAAACATCTTCACAGGTTGTGTTATCAAACCAATGCTGAGGCTTTCCTTCCACTGGGAGCATTTTCATACTTCAAACATTCCATTTACCCCTTCATTCAAATGAAGTACTTTTTCATTTTTTTTTCTTAATTTTTAATCTTTTTCTCCTGTATCCCCCTCTGAAAGATGCTGATCAGTGATGGATGTGATGCCCGGTCTTTTGACAAGTCATACCCACTGTGCACCCAAATAGATGACTGCAATTCATATTTCTTCAAAACTGATACATCACAGTGCAGACAAAGATGACATCAATGGCAACTATATTGTATGTGAGTGGTTATGAGGCAAAAAAGAAAACAAAAACACACCTTGACCAATGTTACATGACTGAGCTTCCTTTAGAAACGGGATGACGAATCAAATCTGTTTGGGTTTCTGCACATGGAAGAACAAGCTGAATGGTGCAGTCGCTGCAATAAAAATTATGTGCATTTCAAAATTTTTTAACCCCCTTACTGCACTGTTTGCTCCTCTTTCTGACTCTACTCAGATGGCTATGTTTTGATTTGTCATTCTTTGATGACCAGCAAATCGACACACTCTTAAAGACAGGGATAGAGAAGGAATTGACTTTCTTTGCACCCACTCTATTTAGCCTGACAGTCTGAGGCAGCTCATAACAAACACATCATCATCCCGATTAAAATCAACACACATAAAAAAGAAAATAATAAGCTGCTGACATCAGTTACCAAGCATTACTTTCTATTAAACAATATGTTAGACTAATTGTCCAAATGTGCCTTCATTGCTCTTTGTTGTCACATGTTAAAGCTGTATTTTTGGATCTTTGTGTGTGTGCGTGTGTGTGTGTGTGTGTGTGTGTGTGTGTGTGTGTGTGCGTGTGTGTGTGAAGGAGAAAATTGTGTGATAAAGACTTGCATCGTTGCTTTGCCAGTGCTTTCCAAGAAAAGTTCTGCTTTCCAATCTTCTTACTGCCTCAAGGACTTTTTTTTCAGAACAAGAGCATATTCTGTTTCTCTTGAAGTCTCTCTCATATTTAGGTTTAGACAGAATGTTGAGTTGTTGCTTAGCACCTCGGGCGACGAAGGCGACATGCACAAGGGATGAGGGAGTAAAGGTTTGCTGCACAAAATCCATGTGACTAGAAACCGGGCAACTGTTTCAGAAAATGTTACTGGCGATTAATCCATCGTTTGGCACATAGAGATTCTGGTTATTTCTGCCAACTGCTTTTTTTTTTTTTGGCCCTTTTTGCTGTTAAATAACATTTTTTAAATGTTCCTCACCAGAATTGACAGTCATAGTAGAAATGCTACCCTTGACATAACCCGCCAGTGCACAAACACATACCTTCATCCTCTGTTTCTCTCTTTCTCATACACACACACACACACACACACACACACACACACACACACACACACACACACACACACACACACATACAAATGCATGCTGGATAAATGTTGTCCTTAACCTGGCGTACTACAACCGCTCAGCAAATGCCAGCTGGGTCAACAGATGCCCTGGGCCTCATAGCCTGCTCTCATACAAAGAACACTGGAGCTGTCCCTTCATCTACGGACACACATACACACAAACATGTGCACACATGCCTAACCACATGCCCGCACATTTTGAGCTGTAGTGACAGCAGTCTACAAGCAGATTATGAGGTTTTATCTTGCTTTGTGTTTGTGGCGCTCAAATTGTAGCAAGCAAAAAGGGTAGCAGGTCAGAGTTGGCGGAGTGGGGGGTTGGGGGAGGAATTACAGAATATGAAACCAATTCTGTAATTGCAAAATGTAACACAGGCAGAGGCACGCTACTGTGAACATTTAAACATGCTTACATTAGCTGTCAAGTTGCACTTTTCAGAGACAGAGCTCATGAGACCTTTGGGAAGGAGATCTATGTGGGGAAATTACAGAATTGAGCTTTGAAAGAACCAAGGCTGGAATAATCAGCTCATCTCAGCTCAAAAAAGTATATTTACAATATGAATATATTTTACCCCCCAAAAAAGCTGTAATTTTACACATATAGTTTTATGACCTTGACATAAAAAAAAACACTTTACAATTTTTGCCTATTGATCACCAGTCACACACATAAATCTGAACTGCCCTTCAAGTGCAAAAATGTGATTCAGTGGTTTGCTCATGAAAATGTTAACCACTGCACAGGAAACATCCAGGAACTGTTGGGAATTGGTGCTGATTTCAAATTTCAAGGAACTGCTCCCATGAACTGCTCATCCCATTTCACTCATGGCAGAAAAGAAAAGAAAGGATTAAAAAAAAAAAACAACCTCCTACAATATAAAATAAAAAAAGAAGTCCTCTGACTGATTTTTTTCTTAATATTTCAAAAAGGTTTCCTGCGTTTTGACATCATTTGTCATAGCCAGTCTCTGACATTAGAGCATCAGGGAAGTGAAGCACTGCTATAAAAAGCACATCGAGGTGCACTTCAACAGCACTGACTCCCGTCGTGTGTGGCAGGGCATCAAAAACATCACTGGCTATGACAGCACCCACACCAGCTTCACCCACTCCATCCTCCCAGACGACCAACATTTTCTTTGCCAGGTTTGATTGTCAGAACAATCTACAAAACACGCAGGAACAGCAGGGACCCTCACCACTGGTGCTGACCCCCCATGAGGTGAGACGGTCCCTGCGGCATTGTAAATAAACTGTTTATTGACAGGTATACTGTAAATACAAAATCCTTACATATCCTATTTATATTTCTTATTTCTATCTTGCATTTATTATGTCAGGACCTGGAGGATGGCTCCAACAAAATTTCATTGTATTGTGCAATGACACTAAAGATATCTCATCTCATCTCATCTGATCTCATCTCAAGGTTTACTTTGCCCAAATGTTCAGATTTTTCAAAAATTCAACTTCATTTGAAAAACAGAAATGATGCTCATATGTATTATAAATGTGCTCTTCTGGATTCAAGTTCAAGTTGCTTTTTTTAAAATTGAATTTGTTTTGAAAATACAATGAGATGCCAGTAAACATGGCTGAATCTCTGACATCAACTCCCTGGTCAAAATTGGTTGTGGTACGATGGCAAAAAAATGTTTCTTACAAAGTGAGAACCATGACTCAGATTATTATTAGAAATCACAACAAAAAGTTGCCTCAAGGCACTCTATATTGTAAGGTAAAGACCCTACAATAATACAGAGAAAACCCAACAGTCATAATGACACCCTAGGAGCAAGCACTTGGTGAAAGTGGGAAGGAAAAACTCCCTTCTAACAGGAAAAAACCTCCAGCAGAACCAGGCTCAGGGAGGGCCAGCCATCTGCGGTGACTGATTGGGGGTGACAATATTTGAAAAAAAAAAAAAATATATATATATATATATATATATATATATATATATATATATATATATATATATATATATATATATATATATATATATATATATACAAGCTTATCATATGACTGATGAACAGAATGTCTGTGGTGATCTAGTTGATCTGCTTTTATAGAAATTCTCAGCTTTTGAAATAAAAAAAATGCTTCAAAATTGGTTACAGTTAATCACCCTCATTCCAAATTTGAATAATATTGATAACTAGAGAATTATCAGTGTGCTTTTGTATTTTCACCCCAGTGAGTTAGAGGTATGGGAGCCTTGTAAGAGTTACATAAAAAAAAATCTGGCAGGTGCTCCTGAAGCTGGTTGAGTAAGCACACATGTCAAATGGCTGTAGGGGCCTTAGTTCAAGTCCCCCTGGAGCTATTTTCTGTGTGTCATTCTCATAGCTCTCTCTCTACCTTCCTGTCAGTCTCCACCATCCTATCAAAAAATGCACAAAACAAAAAAATGCCCCTGAAAAAAATGTGGCACAAGCAAACATGGACCTCACAGGCTGTTATTTATTAAGGTTTGCAGGTATTTACAAGGTTGAATTTATTTATTCATTCATCTCTGTCACGCAGTGAGAGATTTCTAAACCAATGAACAAATCACAAACGTTGCAGTTACTCTTAGCAAAGGCATAGTTTGCCATCTCATCCTCTGTTATGCCTCCCCCCCCCTTTCTGTGTGATGATTGCATAAAAATCATGGCTTTGTCCCATTTCTCTTCATCAGCCTGTTTTGAGTCATTCGTCGCTCGGGAAGCCCTCCAGAAAGGAGCAGTGGTAAAACAACTATGGGATGAGATGCTGCTCGTGACTCATATTGTCAGAAGCCAACAGTGGGAAGGGAACCACATATAAAGGCTGATGTTGAGAATGTGGCGATCCAAGTTTAACGTTTGATGTCACATTCCAACCCTGTCAAGCTGTTTTTTGTAAGCTGGTGAGCCAAGTGAGGTGCAGTGTTAAAGGAGAAGACTTTGGATATAGTACGGGGGAGATTAAAGTGAGAAATTTGCACAGTTGTTACACAGTAATTACACATAAACTTTGCCTTAACAGCAAATTTGCATGTAAATTTTTAAATAATAATTTATATGTATACATTTATGAGCTCTATAATTTATGTATAAAATATATGGCTATATCAATAAAAACTCGTCATAAAATAATCCTTTTTTTTTTTTTTAGTCTTCATGCATATTGTTTATAAACCTCTGACAGAAAAACACTGTTTGCCTGTCAGCCTCTGTGGTTAGCAGTCTGGTGTGCCAAGCCAGCCCACATCAGTGTTTAACAAGTACAAGCAATAGGAGAAGGCCTGTGGGAATAGCTGTCGCCAGTTCTGAGTGAGACACAGGAAAATCTGGAGAAGTGGGGGTGGAGGGATGGGGTGGTTGTGGGAAGGAGCGTTGATTGGATTCATTGATGGAGGACAGGGAGAAGGAAGAATGCAGCGATAGCAAATGATAGGGAGAAGAAGCGAGGTTAAAATAGAGCAATCTAGAGTTCAGTTTCAAAACACTTCATAATGTATATCACTCCAGCGCCTGCCTCATCCCTCCCACTCTCCCCCCAACTATATTTCTTATTTGAACACTGCAGTGTGCAGGAAATGGAAAGCGTATCATAAAGGAGGCACAAGAAGCATCTCAGAATGCATCTGAGACTGAATTAAGTTTATCTTTCTGTGAGGTTAATATAAGAATCATGGACAATTTATTTTATGAAATTACAGTGCAGTTGTTTTGAGATGGGACTTTTATTTGTGCGTCACTGATGACACACTGACATCTTACTGATACATCTTTCAGATTTTGCACGTTGTGGTTTTTCTTTAATACCCAATTTACCACATAATATGTGCACATACAACAGCACTAAAATGCAGTCTGAATATATTACTGTATCTGTGTTACACAAAACAGATACTGTATAATATATTAATATGTAATGGCAAGCTGTTGTTATCTCTTCATAAATGTTACTGATAAGGTGGATTAATTAATACACATATTTGTTATGGTAAATCTTGTGTTTAATAAAAACATGCACGCACACACACACACACACACACACACACACACACACATACACACGCACACACACACAGTACTTTAACAAATGTATGTTTGATTATGTGTGTATTGTATTGTAGTGTAGCTGAGTCGCGGTGGGTTATTTCACTTCATCCTTCAACTGTGAAAGAGCAAAAATACACAGTGGCTTATCAATACTTTTGTTTACTTGTAATAATCTATTTATAGTATTTATTGAGCTTATCTGGGGTTCCCTTGAATTCACATTTAACCATTATCATTAGCATCCTAGCAGCATCGAAGAGTGAATTGGACTGGCAACCTGTAGGTTGGGCAAATTTCCAGAAACCAGAAGACGTGAAGTCTAACACGTTTTGGCATTTCACCAAAGTTAATTTGTGTGGTCATCACAGGATAACAAAGCCCATTTTTAAACAATCACAGGTAATTATTCATTATTAATTATTAATAGGTTGTTTCCTCCTTGTTTATAGCAATCTGTGATGCCAGAAGGGATTGAAGTACAAGGGGAGTGTCACTCTTCCTATGAAGACACGAACACTCGTAAAAGAAATGCAATTTATGAAATTTTGGGTGTTTCCTAAAATATTAATATGGTCTTTGTCATTATAGATCCTTTGAAAATGAAACTTTTGTTGATGTATGAGGCATACGTAACGGCACTGCCACTGTTTTTATTCTTTTCAAGGCATTTGTAAAGTAGGAAATTAAATAGTCAAGCGATGTATGAAGCGCAGCGCTCATTATGACATGAAAAGCTAGATTGGTAAATCGGTCTCTCTCTCCCTCCCAACAATAAAGCATATTACTGCTGCTAGTAAAATAAAAAGCCTCCCGATCCTCGTCACTCTCCGTGTCTCCACAGTGAAAGACGCACAGCAAGTCGCAACAGGTATTTCATCTGTTTTCTTATTGTTATGATTCACATTGGTATGAAAATGAACAGCTGAGTCGAGTACTTTGCATAATGTTGAATCACTGAATTATGACCACTTTAAAGTAGAAAATGAAGATGAGGGCCTGATATTTTATCAACAATGTAGCAACTGATTTAAGCTGGAAATGTCAGATCAGCGCATCGGGTTGTCATTCAGTCGAGGACTAAAACAGGCAGACAGTGAACTGTCTTTCTCTTTGAGATGAGGTTCATTTAAAACTAGCCCCACTGTAACCAGCACCGGCTAATCATCCATTTCGTCCACCGGCGAGTTCACTTCTCTGTGACCCTGCTGAGTTTCCACAGACTGCATGCAAAAGATGGAGGTCAGGATTCTGAAGCATGAAGCCATGATAGAAATGATTTGAATGGCCAGCAGGGGGCAACTGCTCTTGGTGAAAAAAACAAAACAAAAACCATAAGAACAAAAACTGTAAAGACGTCAATAAGAAAACATGTTTGTGTTTTCATCTCTGATTAAGTCTATTTGAATGCAACATGATGGTCCCCATCACAGTACAAAAGGAGAATAAAGTGGAGTATGATTTTGGGCAGGTCAAGCTTGTGACTGATACCCTGTGCCTGCATTTGCTAATGTTTTGAAACACTAAGATGACGGCAGTGAAAATGCTCACTATAACTATCTTAGAATAAACTCGTATGTGTCAAACTTTACTCGTAAATGATAACCATTAGGGAATGAGGGAACAATGCATATGTATCTTCTTATTTCCAGAAAAAGGCCAGTTTTTTTTTTCATTATTCATTTATTTATTTCAATAAATCCGTTGACAGTGGAAAATGAGCTTTGCTGTAGAGGAAAAATATCCACAAGCATCACTGTTTTCAGTTGCATTATTCACTGAAAGTGATCTTTAAATCAAAGCAAACCAAAAAGGCTAGTCTAAGATTTAAACTGCTATAGATCAGCGTTTGACTGTACAAGAGTGGAATATTTTCATGTTACTGCGGAGTAGATGAAAGCTCTAGCCTGTGAATCAACAGCAATTTGAAGTTTGGTGTGAGGAAGTCAAGTCAGGTCAGTGTACTGTAATTATACAGCCAATATCGCAAATCCCAAATTTTCCTCACGGGGTTTTACGGTCACATAGTAATAATGTCTTTGTTTTCTTTTTTTCCAGCAACTCTTGCTCTAGTGTCCAGTTCAGGTCCCCTAAAGGACAATAACAGCAGCAATAAAGCTGAAACACATTAACACACATATGTCTATGATTCAGTTCCCTCAGTGCTGGCAGGACTATGATTACACCAACCTCAATACATTAAAAAAACAAAAAAAAAAATATCAGAATGAGACAGAATAGGACAAGACATGGATTAATAATACATACAGAAACAAATTGGTACAAACATCAGAAGTTGTATACGTACAACTGATTGCATAGTGGGTGTGAGGAAGTGCAAAGAAAAGGAAGGATGGAAACAAAAGAGAAAGAGAACCTGAGGATAATAAAATCAAGGAAGGCAATGGGAAGAGATTTATAACATGTGGGGTTGAGCCCAGAGTCACTGGCACTGGAGAAATACAAGAATAAAAATAAATGAATCAAAATAAAATTACAAACCCAAATCTGAAAAAAATCTGGATGCTGTAAATAAAAAACAGAAAGCAACAATTTGCAAATCTCATAAATCCATATTTTATTTACAGTTGAACACAGAAAATGTTTAAATGTTCATTAATGTTCAAATTTAAATTAATTAATTTTTAAACTAAAAAAAAAGCACAATTTTAAGAAAAACAGTGCCTGGTTTTCAAGTTGATGGCAGCACCATGTGTAGCGTCCCCTCTTCTTTTAACAACAGTCTGTAAACATCCATAAACTGAAGAGACCAAATGTTTGGACTGCTGGGAGAGGAATGCTGTCCCACTCTTTTCTGATACAGGATTATAGCTGCTCAACATCCTGGGTGTTCCTTGTTGTCATTTCATGACCTGGATTTGAAGATGGCTCGGTGAACTGTACTCACAGACAGTGATTTCTGGAAGAGTTTTTGAGCCCATGCAATGATTTCCATGACAGAATCACTCCTGCTTTGAATGCAATGCCCGGAGATCACAAACAGCCATTGTAGATTTTCAGCTTTGTTGCTTGATTCTCTGAATCCTTTGATGATATTATGCACTGTAGATGATGAGATATTTCAAGTCTTCACAATTTTACCAGTATGTTGAGGAACATTGTCACAGAACATTATTCTGAAATTGTTAGATGATTTTTGTAGATTGACAAATCTCTGTCCATCATTACATTGATTTCACTTTAAAATGACATTGTTACATTACATGATTACTGTCGTTGAAAGGTTATTCACTAGGATACTGGATTACCAACTGTGACAAGTTACTCATTATTAGAGTACTTTAGCAATACAAAAAATTAATACCCTTTGCTATTACCTTGTGTATGGATGACATCATGTATATAGTCCACTTTAGGCCCAAGTCACACAGGGGCTGAGACCAGTTGGTCACCATCTGGGAGCCATCGGTTGCTAGGGAAAAATGTGCATTCCCCAACTCTGTTGACTTTAACTCATTGCATAGCATTTGCTCCAAACATAACCAGGCACAAGCTTCACCATCAGTGGTGCAATGGCATAATTCAGGCTGCAAATGCTTCTGTAAAATCTGAAACAAAGCTCTTTGCAGCTGAATGATACTTATTACCAGCTCAGCATAAAATAATGCAAATACTTTCACAATGTAAAAACCATCCTCTCCTAATTCTTATTAGCTAATCTCAGCACATGCAATAACACAGTGTGGGGTTAGTTGCATTTTACTATCCATTAATGAGTCAGAGGGACATAAAAATGCTGCAATGAGATTTTCTGTTTACATTACTTGTTGTACTGAACCAGTAATCTGAGTACTCTTATGCAGTACTTTTTAATGTGCTACACCCAACGCTGGTCCCAGCGGCAAGAACAAAACCCTTGAAAGTCTGCAGGTGTGACTCACTGTGGTGCTGACCACTGTGTTCCCTGAGATGAACAGTAGGTTGGGTATTGATTATATGGAGCGCATCTTTTGTCCCCGGTTCCTTCTCTGAAGGAAAAGAGAGGAGAGAGAGAGAGAGAGAGAGAGAGAGAGAGAGAGAGAGAGAGAGAGAGAGCAAGCTAATCTATAACCTGCCACTGTCTCTCTCTTGATGGCTGGATGATAGATGACTGCATCCTCTCTAACAATACTAAAGCACTCCCTGGGTGGGAGGCCTTTCACACAAGGGCAAGGTAGGAACTGCATGTCATCATGTGTATGTAGGGGGGGCAATTAGCTTATTCTTTTCACATACCCTGACAGCTGACATTCAGGCCTTACATGTTTGATATGACGCTGAGATTGAGGGCCAACCATTTTCAACTGCTCTTGGGTAAGGATGCACTGAGGGTTAAAAGGAAGTAAGGAATTTGAGGGAACTAGCATTTTTATTTGACAGTGTCACCCCCCCCCCCCACTGACTGCAGCTGCTCTGCACACCCAAACCCACTGTGCAGCTCACAAACCTTACAAATGATCTGTCTCAGGCTGTGTGATCTCTACAATATCCACAGTCGCTGATGCGATGCATCTCAAATCAGAAAATCACCCCACGAAAATCAGAGATGATGAAAGCCTTAAGCGCTTGCACAGTTGGCAGAAGGGGGATGGAGGTGAGGGGAAGGGAGAGCGGGTTTCTGCCTCCCACTCCTTCTCTTGTTCAGTCTTTGGGGCCTGCA